>CM073581.1:1335743-1378243 GCA_037074715.1 Magnolia kwangsiensis
GTGTATAGCAGGCGGGGCAGTGCCACGGCGATCAAGGCATCGTCGGGGCGTATCAGGCAGCGGGCAGGGAGGCTGTGCAAAGTGGACGGGGGAGTGCCTTAGCGGGCAAGGCATCACCGGAGCGTATTAGGCAGCTGGTAGGGACGCCTTGCTAAGTGGGCAGGGCATCGTCGGGGCGAATTAGGCGACTGACATGGATACCCTGGTAAGCGGGTAGGGCATCGTCGGGGCGCATTAGGTGGCCTCCAGGGGCACCGTGCTAAGAGCATGGAGCTAGTGCTACGGGGGACGAGGCGTCGTCGAGGAGTCCCTTCATTACTTACTACGCAAGTGTGCGAGTGCGCCAAGTGCGCCAGTCGCTAGTCGCCAGCGCCTGTGTCGCCCGACCGCCTACGCGCGCGGGGTGTTGTTTGGCGGGGAGCGGCGATGGCGCTGGCAAAGCTGTGAAACTGAAATATTATTGTAACGCCCGAGAAAAATCCTTACTTGAACTCGAGAACCAACTCGACCCGAAATTGCGTAGAATTAATTCCTTTAGAAAATAAGTCTAAGTTAGCTAGCGCAACGCTAGAGTAGCTGGGAAATAGTCCTTGATCATTTTAAATACATTCTATAAGACCCAAATCGAGTAGAACCAATGACTCTATAATACTCTATAACCTCGGATCAAACTCTAAGCAGGTTTATTCTCTGGACCACTTTGAAATTTTGTATTGGGTCTAGACCGCGCGTCGAAAGTCCGATACTTACTATCTTAGACCGTTAGAACCACCTTGCTAGACTTGACAATCATGTCGAAAATTAAGTCCAACCGATAATCACAGGCTATTTCATTGAGCCCGGACTGAAGAGAGTGCGAATAGGGACAGAATTGGAATTTAAAATTCAAATATAGCACATGACTTGACGTGTCAGTATTAAGTGTTCTAACCGTCAGAATTCAGTCAGATTACACCCTCAGATCAGGAAAAATTTCTATTTCATATCATGAGACTTGCAGCCCTGATCTACGTGCGGTGACCGCTGAACTGAAACTGGACCGCCACGTGCGATCTGCGAACCCAGCCGGACTGAAAACTTAATGCGTGCTAAATCCTGTATGCATGAGCTTAAGTCCGATCGCGTTCGGCCAGGGGACCACCAGAAATCATCTTTTGCACCGAAACAGCACCGATTTGATATGCCCTAAGTAAACCTTGTACCTGAGCCTATTTTGGGCATTTTTAAGCTTATAAAAGGGGTTGAAACCCTCACTCCTCTCTCCCATCCTAATTTGAGAAAAACCCTAGCTTGGGAGAGAGAAAAGGTGAGAGTTTGTGAGAGAGAGTAGGAGAGAATTGTCCTGCCTTCGTGCCGCTTGTTGCACGTGCTGTAGCAAAACCCTCTGATCACCTGGCCAGTGATTCCTTCACATTTTCAGGTAAGAAATAACCCTAGAAAGTTGCTGATTTGATGTTTCTTTCGTTCCATAGCTTGATAGTTAATAGATCTTGTAAAACAGGTTCTTTAGTCGCCGTATACGAAGCGTATACGCTCCGTTCGGATTCACGCATCCATAAGAGACAAGGTGAGGATTTTAGACGCTTTGATTGACGGTTTCCAACGCTTTCAATGTCGTTTAATAGTAGATTATTGACGGCATCACCGTTTGACATGTACAACATGCTATCCGTTTCCTGTTTTGTAATTCAACGAAGAATATGAGATTTAGGGCATTTTAGTCATTTGTAGGAAGTGCTGATTTCATTCATATTTTACTGATGTGATTGACATGGTTTGTTGTCACATTAAAATGTTAGGAATACGTGCATAATTAGTTCGGCAAAGAGATTCGCCTAATTGCGCACTTCGGGTCGACATACTATATGTAGACTTAAGTGTGTAGTGTACGTGTTTGTATAAATGCTTGTATTAGTATGTATTGAATTAAATGGTGTTATGAATTAGTTTGAGACTGATTTCTCAATTAATATGCTAACGTAAATGATTTCCTATATGTTGACAATATGCGTGATTTCAATTTATGTATGAAATGCATATGCTTGAAGATTTGCCTAAGTTGTATGTTATAACATGTGTTAACATGCTCACATGGTTGTATTTCATTTCCAATACTCTCCTATAAATGCTGATGTGATTCCATAATTGTTTGGGACTATGCTTAGTCCAGGCAGTCGGTAACCGAGCGAATTCGTGGTTGGCTTATCTTGGCCACGAACGACGCGTCGATGAACGCGAGCCGTGTTCTAGAGTTGGCGGCAGTGGTTAGGCCACACGAAGTGTTTTACGCACTTCATGTCATTCGACTTGAGATGCGATCACGCTAGTCGAGCCCGTCAAGTAACTCGACTGGCCGATGTATGTTCACCCTACATGAGTCATTACTGCTTGAACCTAGGGTACTGAACTTACCATTGTAAACCCTGTTAACCATGGTACCTTGATCCACGAAGACTCATGAGCCGGGCATGGTGGTATGGGACACCGTGGTCGAGCTGTCGGCCTACGCTGGGGCCACAAACCTCCTCATAGTGACCAGTGAGCACCTAGTCTCGTGAGCAGATTATGGTGGTATGGGACACTATATTCTAGCTGTCGGCCTACACTGATCAGGCGACGAGTCCTTTGTAGTGACCGTGAGCGTATTCTGATTCTACGGGAGGCGACGACCCTTCAGTACCAGTAGAGTACAGTAGGCCTGTATTGATAAGGTGATAGGGAAGTGGTGCAACGAGTGCGAGCAACAACCCTCGCAGCCCTTGCAGTGACTTACAAAATATACATCGTATGAGATTACTAGGAGTGACGACCCTAGACAGGATCTGTGTTGGGATTGATATAAGGGAAGTACCTTAGTTTCCCAATCCTGCTGTTTGAATGGACTAATAATAACTTGGTAATCATATCACCATTATATTGCATGTGCCTGGAAGATGTGGAGCACTGAGCGGGATGCACGCATGCCGCGGACGAAGATGGTGCCGTATGAGGGAGAATGTCGGTGAGGGCATCCATCATGTCATGTCATATTGCATTAACAACAGTATTAGGATTGTCTGATTTACTGCTTTACTATTATCGCATGATTGATTTGTGAACACGCTAATCTTTTCTCTATGATTCCACTGAGTTGATCACTCATTCCCACGTTACGGGATGGTGTTTGCAACACCCACCAGACCCTATTGTAGATGCAGGTGATGCTGAGATCCAGGAGGCAGAGCCAGACTTTGACGAGGACCAGGACGAGTTCTCGTACATGCAGTAACATGATGGCTTTGCATAGGTGACCTGGGTTGACGGGACTTCATAGTGGGGCTCTTTTGGACATTTATTTCTGTCATTTACATGTATATGAGACTCAGTGATGTATTCATACTTTAGTGACAGTTGAGATCTACTTTATTTTTCCATACAGTGATATATATATTCTTTAGTCTTTCGCTTGCTTTTATCACTGGATCTGGAGTATGAATTGCAGTTTTAGTATACTTTTACTCATGTGAATGCTTTAACTCAGACAACATTGAATCATAATCATTTTGTTGCATAAGTGACGGTCTGGAACTCGGGAGTTGAGTTTATACACGACCCCCGATTTTCAGGGTGTTACGAGTTGGTATCAGAGCGTGAATAAAAGTATACTGGGCTGGGTTATGGTCACGCGACGTACGCTGTCGCTTCCTTTGACTTAGGTGGGTGCGAGAAGGGTCTAGAAACATTTCTAAGATCACAGATTCGCCAATAGGCGAAGTCTATTCATTTCGATCGCGTGATCGAGTCCGTAACGCATCTAGGGTCGCGTGAAGCAACCCGAATAGCTCCTAGGTTGTAGGTGAGTGGGTTGAGACATTCTTTGAATGATTCTAAACCCGTAAATGTGAATCCTTGGGCCGTGGGACAACCACGACTCCTGTATTCAATCCTCAGGGCTTAAAAACCCCGTTTTACCTAAAATCTTCAAAATTCTTCCTCTCACCATTCTAATATTTAATTCTTTCTTATCATTTTCATGTTAAGCATCAATACTAATGTGAAAATAATATAAAATTATACTTTGACAAAATTTTACATTGAATAGTAAACTTTCATGAAAAATGGCCATAATTCCATTCTAAATTCACTTTATTTAGTAAATAATGGGCTAGATGGATGTACTAGCTCCTTCTACCCCAAAATCATATACTGCATGATAGGGTTTTATATTCGAGATTGCAGATTGGCCCTAGAAAGCCCCGAACTCATATTTGGGCCTATATAGGTCAAAATACAATGAACCAAGGTGGGGCCCATAGTTATTTGGGGTTCTTGGACCATGGGGGACCAAACTCATGTGGTCCCATCACCCGACCAGGGAGATGGTCGGCGATGCCATCGCCGATCCGGCGATGCATCGCCGGCCATTGTGGTCCGTTTGATGTGTGGTCTGGGATCTGGGGGTATTTTGGGTACTACACACCCCCCATGTGTGTTTCGTGTGTAGAAAACCCCAAAATCATGCACTTCCTTCACAAACAGCCCTTCCCATAGCTCCATTCTCATTTTCCAGCTGCTATCTCCAAAATCTGTGATTCCAAACCACCCCTAAATCCATCCTTGGCCAAAAATGACCACTCTCCATCATTCTATTTCAGTTTTCAGCCCTCCCTCTAACATATTTCATCTTTTGGAGCTCCAAAAACTCCCAAATCGAGCTGAAATCGTGAGGTGCTCCATTCTCCTTTTTCATTTTCATTTCTCCTTAAAAATATATCCTAGGGAAGCTTGAAGCATCCCTCTACAATGCCTAGATCTCCCTTTTCCAGTTTGGACAGCCATCTCTTTACATTTTCTCCATTTTTTATGGCTTTTGTTGAAGCCATTTTAGGTCTTTTGTCACTCTCCACCATCCTATCTTTGATGGGTAAAAGAAAAATCACAGCGAATGAGGCTGGGCCAAGTCACCCTGCTCAATCAAGAAGGCCGCGGGGTGGTGCCGCAAGTTCAAGCGCTGCCGCAGGTCCAATCACAGCCCGAGAGTTCCATACAAAGCGGGATTTGGATCCCCATACTCAACTTGGGCGAGTGATTCTAGCAGAGATGCCTCATGGCCATTACACTGACCGCAAAGTGTTGTTTGAGGCAGACGTGGAAGGATGATTATTTGGTGAATTTCTATTGTTCGAGCGCATTGAAGTTGCGCATTGGGGTCCGATCTTTGAAGCTCGTGCTCGTGCTAATGTGAGCACCGTTCGTGCCTTCTACTCTCGCATCCAGAATCCTACCTTGGAGCCATTACAGTTTAAAATTCTTTTTGGTAGGGACAAGATGGCTACGATCGATGTGCGGCTGATTACGTGACTTCTAAACGTGCCTCTTAGTGATGTTCATCCTAGTGAGAAGAATCTAAGGAGTAGGCGTGAGCGAGATCACCGTACCAGGTTCCTATGCGGTAAGCTGGTACCATGGCAGCCTAATAATAGCTTCAAGGTGACGTATATGTCTGATGATTTATGCCTGCTGCACCATATCTGCACGTTCAATGTGTATCCCAGGTCGACGAATCACATTGAGTGTACGCGCCTTATGGTTGATTTCTTGTATCTGATGGCCCAGGGAGAGAATGTATGTATGGTCACTTTCATCTTGCGACAGATAATCCTCATAGCGAAGTCAAGAAGAACGTCCGAATCGCTTCCTTTTGGCCGACAGATATGCAAGATCGCGCTTGAGTTTGCCTACAGACTTGGGCCGGAATTGCCAGTTCTGATTCACAGCATTGATGAGTCAACTATGGTCAAGATGAAGATCGGTTCTCAGTACCGTGAGAATCATCTTGAGGAGGATAACGAGGATGACTTTGATGATGAGGAGGATCCAAGTGAGGGAAAACCTAGAGCAGAAGTTCAGGAAGAAGCCCAAGAAGAGGCAGAAGAGGAGGCTCATGGTACAGATGAGAGCCCTCCTCCTTCTGCTCAGGCTACTGGCGATGATCGCATTGTCCGGATTGAGGAGAGCCAGATCGCCTTGCGAAGGAAAGTTCAGAAACTTCGCGCTGAAGTCGAGGATGCCAAGGCCGTTACGAAGAGGAAATTCGGCAAGGTGACTCGCACCTTGAAGGCGATCCTGTGCTGCTTACAGGATAAGGGTGCTCCTCCTCGTCACCCGACTCAGATTAGCGATGCGACCTTTGATGTTATTGTTAGTAGTTAGTCGTTTCCTGCTTTAAGTTGTGTAAGCCTGTTAAGGCTAGTGCTTTTCTTATGTTGCTATTGTAATTTTAACTGTCTTAGTTCCCATGTATTTCTCGTCATGATGCTTGTAAGGACATATCCCTTGTATTGTGACAATTTTGATTAAATGAAATGCATGGAATGCTTTTGACTCTTGTGTGAATGATTGCGGTGTATTTGTGCTATTGAGACTGACAAGGTTACGCCCTATTTTGAATATAAGGAATGCCGCCGAAGGCTACGCGGAGCACGGTTCGGCTTGCATTGAGTGAGCCTATGGATCAGGCTCCTTCGCAGCCTGACACCCATGCGGACCCTGCTATGGGCCCGATTCCTGAGACAGTGCGTGCATCTCAGCCTACTGCTGGTCCTACAGTTGGACCACTGCCATTCACACCGCCAGTCAGAGAGCCTTATCGTGCGTCTACTTCGATGCAGCACACGCCACAGCCTGCTCCACCTCCAGACAGATTTGAGCAGATGATGACCATGATGCAGCAGTAGCAGCAGCTCCTGACTACCATTGTGGGGACATTAGCCCAGGGTGGGGGTGTGACTCCACCTGCACCACCTGCGCATCCAGCTGAGGATGCTAATACTTATGCCCAGGATGAGGGCATGGCTCATCCTGTACCACCTGCTTATCCTGTGGGGAATGCAGCAGATACACGGGGCTTGTTGGAGCAATTCCAGCGCTTACGGCCTCCCACTTTTACGGATTCTCATAGACCCGAGGAGGCTGAGTATTGGCTAAACCGTGTGTCGAAGATACTGTGGATGTTACACTGTACAGAGGCTGAGCAGGTAGAGTTGGCTACATTCCTGTTTGAGAGAGAGGCCAGCTTGTGGTGGGATAGTGTATTGCGGACCATTGCCGCTGACTTTATATGGACATGGGCAGTGTTTGAGTTCCGCTTTCACGAGAAGTATTACCCCCAGACGTACAGGCATGACCGGGAGAATGAGTTTCTCTGCCTCAGACAGGGAGGCATGACAGTTACGGAGTATGAGCATCGGTTCACGGAGTTGGGCAGATACGTCCCGACTATTTTAGCTGATGAGCAGATGCGCATACGGCGCTTTTCAGAGGGTTTGCGACCGGATATTCAGTCGAAGATGTGCTGCGTGAGCATTCCCTCTTATGCGGAGCTGATTCACATGTCCATGTGGGCAGAGCAGAATGTGGATCGACTTGCTCCATCTCGTGGCCCTGTTGCTCCTAGGCCACGACCAGAGTTGCCAGACAGGCCCTTCACGGGCAAGAGGTCTCGCGTCGACCCTCCTACTCGGGCTACAGCGCCAGCACCACAGTTTCGGCGCCTCGAGTTATCATGTACATACTGTGGGAGGACGGGCCATTTAGCTCAGAGTTGTTTTGCTCGGATGCGGGACAGTGGATTCTCGCCGCCGTAGAAGATTGACCGTTCACGTCCACAGTCGATATCAGCACCGCCTATACGGTTAGCTCCTGCTCACCCTTCTTTCAGACCTCCGATATCGCAGATCAGGCAGCCTCTACGGCCCACGGCGCAGCGACTGAACCGGCCACAGCAGGCACGGGTTCATGCATTGACAGCTGAGGCATCTGCGACACCGACTTCTCAGCATTCGGCCTTCGAGGTCACTGCCCACATTGGAGGTATTCCTATACTCGTGATGGTGGACACTAGTTCCACGATTTCTTTAATATCACGTGCTATAGTCAGGCGTCTTGGGTTACAGACCATTACTATGGATGGGGTGCGAGTTTATACAGCTCACGGGTCCTTTACAGATGCCACCCAGATGTGTGAGGGTTGTTTAGTGGATCTGGGGGGCAAGACGATGGCTCTAGATCTCGTCGTCGACCCTGCTTTGGTTTATCTCGATGTCATTCTTGGCATGGACTGGTTGACTACAACGAGGGCCGAGATTGACCGCGAGACTCGTATAGTGACAGCCTACGAGCCAGAGGGAGCATCCTTCACGTTTCCAGTTCGGGTAAATCTCCCTTTCCACATACTTAGTTACGCTACTTTATTGTGCGACGCTGGTGCCCAGATACTTGAGCATACGCCAGTCGTTTCTGAGTTCGAGGATCTGTTCAGGAAGATCCCTGGTTTGCCGCCCCGACGAGAGATCGATTTCACTATCGATCTGGTTCCTGGTTCCTCGCCCGTCTCACTGCCGACGTATCACATGGCACCATGTGAGATGGAGGAGTTGAGGATGCAGATTGATGGTCTGCTGGAGCTTGGCCTAATACGGCCTAGGTGTCTCCTTGGGGAGCACCAGTTCTGTTCGTAAGGAAGAAGGATGGTTCGATGCGATTATGTATTGATTATCGCAGGCTGAACCAGATCACAGTGAAGAACAAGTACCCTTTACCCAGGATCGATGACTTGTTTGATCATTTGAGAGGAGCGTAGTACTTCTCGAAGATTGATCTTCAGTCAGGATATCATCAGTTGCGCGTCAGGGATGAGGACGTGCAGAAGACAGCATTCAGGACCAGTTTTGGCCACTACGAGTTCCTTGTGATGTCGTTCGGTCTTACGAACGCACCAGCCGTGTTCATGGATCTGATGAACCGGGTATTTCGGCCTTTTCTCTATCGATTCGTCGTTGTATTTATTGACGACATTTTGGTGTACTCCAGGAGTCGAGAGGAGCATGAGGAGCACTTGCGTTTGGTCCTGGATACGCTCAGACAACATCAGTTGTTCGCACAGTACAAGAAGTGCGACTTCTGGAAGCAGGAAGTGAAGTTCCTAGGACACGTGGTGTCCAAGGATGGCATGGCAGTTGACCTGTCTAAGGTAGCTGCGGTGCAGGACTGGGAGCATCCTGGTTCTGTCACTGAGGTAAGGAGTTTCTTGGGTCTCGCTGGCTACTATCGACGCTTCATTCAGGATTTTTCGAAGATTGTGAGACCTCTATCTCAGTTGACACGGAAGGACGTGAAGTTCGCATGGAATGACGAGGCGGAGTCAGCTTTTCAAGAGCTGAAGGACAGACTTACGTCCGCCCCTATGCTAGTATTGTCAGAGCAAGGGGTTAGATACACTATATACACTGACGCGTCTAGCGTTGGTCTGGGTTGTGTCCTTATGCAGAGGGACAGGGTAATTTCGTATACCTCGAGACATTTAAGGAAGCACGAGGAGAATTACCCTACACACGACCTAGAGTTGGCAGCTGTCATATTCACACTGAGACTCTGGAGACATTACCTCTACGGAGAGGAGTTCGAGCTCTTTTGCGACCACAAGAGCCTCAAGTACATATTCACGCAGCGAGACTTGAATATGAGGCAGCTACGATGGATGGAGACATTGAAGGACTTCAAGTTCGAAGTCTCTTACCATCCTGGGAAGGCGAACCTTGTGGCTGACACGTTGAGCCGCAAGAAGGCGATAGAGTTTGCGGCTCCGCTGATGGTTGCTGAGTGGGATATGGTTGAGTTTTTGCAAGACTTTGAGCAGAAACTCGTCGTAGAGGAGCCGTATGAGTTCATCGCACATGTACAGGTGCGTTCTCAGATCGATGACCGGGTCATCGAGGCGCAGAGGGACGATGCGCATCTGACTGAGCTTCGAGAGAAGGCCAGTGATGATGCAGACGCCGAGTGGCGAGTTGGTATGGATGGGGGCTTACGTTATCGTGGCCGCCTATGCGTCCCAGATGTCCCTGACTTGAGATGAGAGATTCTCGAGGCTACGCATTGTATTAGACTCGCGATGCATCCAGGCAGTACGAAGATGTATCGTGACGTGAAGAGGACGTATTGGTGGGAAGGTATGAAGACCCACATAGCCGAGTTAGTGTCCCGTTGTCTCACTTGTCAGCAGGTGAAGGCAGAGCATCACCGACCACCTGGACTTTTGTAGCCTATGCCGATCGCAGAGTGGAAGTGGGATTTCATTTTCATGGACTTCATTTCTGGGCTGCCGAAGACGAGGAAGAGACATGATTCCATTTGGGTGATCGTCGACCGTCTGACGAAGTCGGCGCACTTCCTACCGATCAGAGTTACGAACTCTGCAGACGAGCTGGTTAGACTGTATATCAGAGAGATTGTGTTTCAGCATGGAGTTCCGTTAGAGATCGTGTCGGACAGAGACACGCGGTTCACTTCTATTTTTAGGACTCGCATTCAGGAGGCCATGGGTGTGAAGTTGAAGTTCAGCACTGCCTTCCACCCACAGACAGACGGACAGACGGAGCGGGTGAACCAGATCTTAGAGGACATGTTGCGAGCTTGCGCATTGGACTTCAAGGACAGTTGGGATGATTGTCTTTCTTATGCGGAGTTTGAGTACAACAACAGCTTTCAGGTGAGTATCGGTATGGCACCTTATGAGGCACTGTATGGGCGACCTTGTCCCGCACCGCATTGCTGGGCTGAGGTCGGTGAGCGTAGCTTGATTGGCCCAGAGTTAGTGCAGGCGACGTCAGAGAAGAACGATATTATTAGACGTCGGCTTCTCACAGCGCAGAGCAGACAGAAGAGTTATGCCGATACGAGACGGAAGCTACTAGAGTTCACAGTTGGGGATCATGTGTTTTTGCGAGTTTCTCCTATGAAGGAAGTCCTTCGGTTCGGGAAGAAGGGGAAGCTAGCACCGCAATTTATTGGTCCATTCCAGATCCTCGATCGTGTGGGAGCAGTGGCTTACCGATTGGCTTTACCCACGCCTCTCATGAGCGTTCACAACGTATTTCATATTTCTATGCTGAAGAAGTATGTTGCTGATCCTTCCCATATCATCAAATGGGAGCAGGTGCAGTTAGGAGGGGATGTTACATATATCCTGCGACCGAACGTATTCTAAAAAGGAAGGAGCAGGTACTGCGAAGCAAGGTGATTCCCCTTGTGAAGGTATTGTGGACGCATCACTCTGAGGAAGAGGCTACCTGGGAGACAGAAGCCAAGATCAGAAAGAACTACCCACAACTTCTCGAGGAGTACGAAAAGGTATAAATTTTGAGGACGAAATTATTTGTTAAGGGGGGTAGATTGTAACGCCCGGGAAAAACCATACTTGGACTCGAGTACCAACTCGAACCGAAATTGCATAGAATTAATTCCTTTAGAAAATAAGTCTAAGTTAGCTAGCGCAACGCTAGAGTAGCTGGGAAATAGTCCTTGATCACTTTAAATACGTTCTACAAGACCCAAATCGAGTAGAACTAATGACTCTATAATACTCTATAACCTCGGATCAAACTCTAAGCAGGTTTGTTCTCTGGACCACTTTGAAATTTTGTATTGGGTCTAGACCGCGCGTCGAAAGTCCGATACTTACTATCTTAGATCGTTAGAACCGCCTTGCTGGACTTGACAATCATTTCGAAAATCAAGTCCAACCGATAATCACAGGCTATTTCATTGAGCCCGGACTGAAGAGAGTGCGAATAGGGACAGAATTGGAATTTAAAATTCAAATCTGGCACATGACTTGACGTGTCAGTATTAAGCGTTCTGACCGTTAGAATTCAGTCAGATTACACCCTCGGATCAGGAAAAATTTCTATTTCATATCATGAGACTTGCAGCCCTGATCTACGTGCGGTGACCGCTGAACTGAAACTGGACCGCCACGTGCGATCTGCGAACCCAGCCGGACTGAAAAATTAATGCGTGCTAGATCCTATATGCATGAGCTTAAGTCCGATCGCGTTCGGCCAGAGGACCACCAGAAATCATCTTTTGCATCGAAACAGCCCCGATTTGGATATGTCCTAAGTAAACCTTGTACCTGAGCCTATTTTGGGCATTTTTAAGCTTATAAAAGGGGTTGAAACCCTCACTCCTCTCTCCCATCCGAATTTGAGAAAAATCCTAGCTTGAGAGAGAGAAAAGGTGAGAGTTTGTGAGAGAGAGTAGGAGAGAATTTTCCTGCCTTCGTGCCGCTTGTTGCACGTGCTGTAGCAACACCCTCCGATCACCTGGCCGGTGATTCCTCCGCATTTTCAGGTAAGAAATAACCCTAGAAAGTTGCTGATTTGATATTTCTTTCGATCCATAGTTTGATAGTTAATAGATCTTGTAAAACAGGTTCTTTAGTCCCCGTATACGAAGCGTATACGCTCCGTTCGAATTCACGCATCCATAAGAGACAAGGTGAGGATTTACGCTTTGATTGATGGTTTCCAACGCTTTCAATGTCGTTTAATAGTAGATTATTGACGGCATCGCCGTTTGACATGTACAACATGCTATCCGTTTCCTGTTTCGTAAATCAACGAAGAATATGAGATTTAGGGCATTTTAGTCATTTGTAGGAAGTGCTGATTTCATTCATATTTTGCTGATGTGATTGACATGGTTTGTTGTCGCATTAGAATGTTAGGAATACGTGCATAATTAGTTTGGCGAAGAGATTCGCCTAATTGCGCACTTCGGGTTGACATACTATATGTAGACTTAAGTGTGTAGTGTATGTGTTTGTATAAATGCTTGTATTAGTATGTATTGAATTAAATGGTGTTATGAATTAGTTTGAGACTGATTTCTCAATTAATATGCTGACGTAAATGATTTCCTACATGTTGACAATATGCGTGATTTCATTATATGTATGAAATGCATATGCTTGAAGATTTTCCTAAGTTGTATGTTATAACATGTGTTAACATGCTCACATGGTTGTATTGCATTTCCAATACTCTCCTATGAATGCTGATGTGATTCCATAATTGTTTGGGACTATGCTTAGTCCAGGCAGTCGGTAACCGAGCGAATTCGTGGTTGGCTTATCTTGGCCATGAACGACGCGTCGATGAACGCAAGCTGTGTTCTGGAGTTGGTGGCAGTGGTTAGGCCACACGAAGTGTTTTACGCACTTCATGTCGTTCGACTTGAGATGCGATCGCGCTAGTCGAGCCCGTCAAGTAACCCGACTGGCCGATGTATGTTCACCCTACATGAGTCATAACTGCTTGAACCTAGGGTACTAAACTTACCATTGTAAACCCTGTTAACCATGGTACCTTGATCCACGAAGACTCATGAGCCGGGCATGGTGGTATGGGACACCGTGGTCGAGCTGTCGGCCTACGCTGGGGCCACAAACCTCCCCGTAGTGACCAGTGAGCACCTAGTCTCGTGAGCAGATTATGGTGGTATGGGACACTATATTCTAGCTGTCGGCCTACACTGATCAGGCGACGAGTCCTTTGTAGTGACCGCGAGCGTATTCTGAGTCTACGGGAGGCGACGACCCTTTAGTAGCAGTAAAGTACAGTAGGCCTGTATTGATAAGGTGATGGGGGAGCGGTGCAACGAGTGCGAGCAACAGCCCTGGCAGCTCTTGCAGCGACCTACAAAATATACATCATATGAGATTACTAGGAGTGACGACCCTAGACAGGATCTGTGTTGGGATTGATATATGGGAAGTACCTTAGTTTTCCAATCCTGCTGTTTGAATGGACTAATAATAACTTAGCAATCATATCACCATTACATTGCATGTGCTTGGAAGATGTGGAGCACTAAGCGGGATGCACGCATGCCGCGGACGAAGATGGTGCCATATGAGGGAGAATGTCGGTGAGGGCATCCATCATGTCATGTCATATTGCATTAACAACAGTATTAGGATTGTTTAATTTACTGCTTTACTATTATCGCATGATTGATTTGTGAACATGCTAATATTTGCTCTATGATTCCACTGAGTTGATCACTCATTCCCACGTTACGGGATGGTGTTTGCAACACACGCCAGACCCTATTGTAGATGCAGGTGATGCTGAGATCCAGGAGGCAGAGCCAGACTTTGACGAGGACCAGGACGAGTTCTCGTACATGCAGTACCATGATGGCTTTGCATAGGTGACCTGGGTTGACGGGACTTCATAGTGGGACTCTTTTGGACATTTATTTCTGTCATTTACATGTATATGAGACTCAGTGATGTATTCATACTTTAGTGACAGTTGAGATCTACTTTGTTTTTCCATACAGTGATATATATATATTCTTTAGTCTTCCGCTTACTTTTATCACTGGATCTGGAGTATGAATTGCAGAATTGGTAGACTTTTACTCATGTGAATGCTTTAACTCAGACAACATTGAATCATAATCATTTTGTTGCATAAGTGACGGTCTGGAACTCAGGAGTTGTGTTTATACATGACCCCCAATTTTCAGGGTGTTACAATTATATAGATCCCAAGGTTGGATGCGAATTAGGCGGCGGGCAGGGGCGCCGTGCTAAGCGGGCAGGGCTTCGTCGGGGCGAATTAGGCGGCAGCCCATGGTGCCGTGCTAAGCGGGCAGGGCTAGTCTCACGATGGGTGAGGCATCGTCAGGGCGAATTAGGCACCCGGCGGGGACGCCGTGCTAAGCGGGAGGGCATCGTCGGGGCGAATTAGCCGGTGTCCCAGGCTACCGTGCTAAGCAGGCGGGGCTAGTGCCTGGGCTGGCAAGGCATCTTGGGGGCGAATTAGGCATTGGGCACGGACACCGTGTAAAGCAGGCGGGGCAGTGCCAGGCGATCAAGGCATCGTCGGGGCGTATCAGGCAGCGGGCAGGGACGTCGTGCAAAGCGGGCGGGGCAGTGCCACAATGGGCAAGGCATCGCTGGAGCGTATTAGGCAGTGGGCAGGGCATCGTTGGGGCGAATTGGGCGGCAGACAGGGACGCCCTGGTAAGCGGGCAGGGCATCGTCGGGGCACATTAAGCGGCCTCTCGGGGCACCGTGCTAAGCGCGTGGACCTAGTGCCACTGCGGGCAAGGCGTCGAGGAGTCCCTTCATTACTTACTACGCAAGTGTACGAAGTGCGCCAGTCGAGAGCGCCTGCTCCACCCGCCGGCAGACGCGCGCGCGCTTAGTTTTTGGCGGGGAGCGGTGATGGTGGTAGCAAAGCTGCGCAACTGAAATAGCATATGGATCCCATGGTCAGCCGTGAATTAGGCGGCGGGCAGGGGCGACATGCCAAGTGGGCAGGGCTTCTTCTGGGCGAATTAGGCGGTGGCCCATGGTGCCGTGCTAAGCGGGCGGGGCTAGTGCCACTACGGTCGAGGCATCGTCGGGGTGAATTAGGCGCCAGGTGGGGACACCGTGCTAAGCGGGCAGGGCATCATCCGGGCGAATTAGCCGGTATCCCGGGTTTTCGTGCTAAGCAGGTGGGGCTAGTGCCCGGGCATGTAAGGCATCGTCGGGGTGAATTAGACAGCGGGCACGGACGCCGTGTAAAGAAGGCAGGGCAGTGCCACGGTGATCAAGGCATCATCGGGGTGTATCAGGCAGCGAGCAGGGACGCAGTGCAAAGCGGGCGGGGTAGTGCCACGGTGGGCTATTCATTGTCGGAGCGTATTAGGCAGAGGGCAGGGACGCCGTACAAAGAGCGCAGCCACACAATGCCCATGCGTGGCCACATGAGGTAACTCGGGACCACACGCGTGGCATGCGCAGCCCACACAATGCCATGCGTGGCCACACAGGGCACACGAGGTAACTCGGGACAACTCGGGTGACCACATATGCCATTCGTGGACAAACGAGGTAACTCGATACAATTCGGTGCAACTCGGGGCCACACGTATGGCCGTGCGTTTCCCACACGATGCCATGCATGGCCACATGGGGCACACTTGGTAACTCTATGCAACTCGGGGCAACTCGGTGCTAATCGGGGCAACTCGGGGCATCTCGGGGCTAATAGGGGCCACACGCGTGGCCATGCATGGCCCACACGATGCCACATGATGCCATGCGTGGCCACACTAGGAACACGAGGTAACTCGATGCAACTCGGGGTAACTCGGTGCTAATTGGGGCAACTCGGTGCTAATCGGCGCAACTCAGGGTAACTCGGTGCTAATCGAGGCAACTCGGGGCAACTCGGTGCTAATCAGGGCAACTCGGGGCAACTCGGTGCAACTCAGGGCCACACGCGTGGCCATGCGTGGCCCACACGATGCCACACGATGCGATGCATGGCCACACGGGGCACACGAGGCAACTAGGGGTAACTCGTTGCTAATCGAGTCAACTCGGGGCAACTCGGGGCCACACTAGGCCACACGCGTGGCCACATGTGGCCATGCGTGGCCATGCGTGGGGCACAAGATGCCATACAAGGCCATGCGTGGCCATGCAAGGCCATGCGTGCACGAGGGGCAGGTGGGACGTGGTGGAGGCGTGGCAGCGGCGTGACAGTGGCCTAGCGACTACCCTCTCCCTAAGGTAGTTGGGGTTGAAAATCCCAGTTAGCGGTAAGGAGCGCCCAAAGTGTCTCTGCAGTTATATATTGTGGTCCTTGGCCCATACGCGGGCGCAGTACGGCAGTAGCACTGCTAGCCTCTGTGTGTGCAGCAGCAGCACGTTACCACGCTGGCGCGCGCAGCAGCAGCACGGGAGCACGCTGGAGCTCCCAGAGCGGCACGGCAGCACGCTGGAACGCCTAGAGTAGCACGACAGTACGCTGGCATGCCCAGAGCAGCACAGTAGCACGCTAGAACACCCGGAGCGGCACGACAGCACGCTGGCACGCCCACAGCAGCATGGTAGCAGTACAGCAGCATGCTGGCACTCTCACAGTAGCACGGAAGCACGCCAGCACGCCCACAACAGCATGCCAGCATGCCAGCATGCTCACAGCAGCACGGCAGCATGCTGGCACACCCACGACAGCACGGCAGCACGCCCATAACAGCATGTCAGTGGCACGACAGCACGTTGGCACTCCCACAGCAGCACGGTAGCAACATAGCAGCACGCTGGTACGCCCACATCAGCACGCTAGCACGCCCACAACAGCACACCAGCACGCTAGCACCCCCACAGCAGCATGCCAGCACGACGGCAACACGCTGGAACGCCAGCACGACTCAGGGGCGGCGTGCTAAGCAGGCGGGGCCAGTGCCACGACGGGCAAGGCATCATCGGGGTGAATTAGGCGGCCGCCCGGGGCACTGTGATAAGCGGGTGGGCTGCGGGCAAGGCATCTTCGGGGTGAATTAGGCAGAGTGCAGGGACATTATGCTAAGTAGGTAAGGCACCGTCGGGGTGAATAAGGCGGCGTGCAGGGACGCCGTGCTAAGTGGGAAGGGCACCGTCTGGGCAAATAAGGCGGCGTGCAGGGATGCCGTGCTAAGCGGGCGGGGCACCGTCGGGCCAAATAAGGCGGCGTGCAGGGACGTCGTGCTAACCGAGTAAGACATCGTCGGGGTGAATTAGGCGGCAGCCTGGAGCACCGTGTTAAGCGGGCGGGGCTGGTGTCACGGTGGGCAAGGCATTGTTTGGGCGAATTAGGCGGCATGTAGGGACGCCGTGCTAAGCAGCCAAAGCATCGATGGGGTAAATTAGATGGTGGGTAGGAACGCCGTGTTAAGCGGGCAAGGCATCGTCGTGGCGCATAAGGCGGCGTGCAGGGACGCCGTGCTAAGTGGGCAAGGCACCGTCAGGCCGAATAAAGCAGCGTGCAGGGACGCCGTGTTAGGAGAGCAAGGCATCGTCGGGGCGAATTAGGCGACTGCCCACGACACCGTGCTAAGCGGGCGGGGCTGGTGCCACGGCGGGCAAGGCATCGTCAGGGCGAATTAGGTGGCGTGCAGGGACGCCGTGCTAAGCGGCCAAGGCATCGACGGGGAAAATTAGGCTGTGGGTAGGGACGCCATGCTAAGCGGGCAGGGCACCATCAGGGCGCATAAGGTCGCGTGTAGGGACGCCGTGCTACGCGGGCAGGGCACTGTCAGGCTGAATAAGGTAGCGTGTAGGGATGTCGTGCTAAGCGAGCAAGGCATTGTCGGAACGAATTAGGCAGCTGCCCGCGGCACCGTGCTAAGCGGGCGGGGCTGGTGCCACGGTGGGCAAGGCATCGTCAGGGCAAATTAGGCTACAGGGAAGCTGTGCTAAGCGGTCAAGGCATTGACTGGGCAAATTAGGTGGTGGGCTGGGATGCCGTGCTAATCGTGCAGGGCACCGACGGGGCAAATAAGGCGGCGTGCAGGGACGCCGTGCTAAGTGGGCGCGGCTAGTCCCAAGGTGGGCAAGCCATCGCCGGGGTGAATTGGGCGGTGGGTAGGGACACCGTGCTAAGCTGGCAAGGCTACTGCCACGGCGAGCAAAAGGAATCATCGAGGAGAGTCCCCAACATTACTTACTACGCAAGTGCGCCAGTCACCACCGCCTGCCCGCCGACGCGCGCTCTGATTTTTTGGCGGGGAGCGACGATTGCACTAGCAAAGCTACGTAACTGAAATAGTATATATTTTTGAGGGTCGGTAGTGAATTAGGCAGTGGGTAGGGGCACCGTGCTAAGTGGGCAGGGCTTCGTTGGGGTGAATTAGGCGGCGGCACCGGGCTCTATGCTAAGCGGGCGGGGCTAGTGCCACGACGGGCAAGGCATCGTAGGGGCGAATTAGGCAGTGGGCATGGATGCCGTGCTAAGCGGGCAGGGCATCTTCTGGGCGAATTAGGAGGTGTCCCGGGCCACCGTGCTAAGCAGGCGGGGCTAGTGCCACGGCAGGCGAGGCATCGTCAGGACGAATTAGGCGTCGGGCGGGGACGCCGTGCTAAGCGGGCAGGGCATCGTTGGGGTGCATTAGGTGGCCTCTTGGGGCACCGTGCTAAGCGTGCGAAGCTAGTGTCACGGCAGGTAAGGCATCATCAAGGAGTCCCTTCATTACTTATTACACAAGTGCGTGAAGTGCACGAAGTGCGCCAGTCGCCAGCGCCTGCGCTGCCCGCCCGCCAACGCGCACGGGCATTTTTTTTGGCGGGGAGCTGCGATGGCGTTGGCAAAGCTGCACAACTGAAATAGTATATGGATCTCAGGGTCGGTCGCTTATTAGGCGATGGGAACGGGTGCCGTGCCAAGCGGGCAGGGCTTCATCGTGGCGAATTAGGCGGCGACCCATGGTGCCATGCTAAGCTGCGGGGCTAGTACCACGACGGGCGAGGCATCGTCGGGAAGAATTAGGCGCCTGGCAGGGACGCCGTGCTAAGCGGGCAGGGCATCATCAGGGTGAATTAGCAGGTGTCCCGGGCCGCCGTGCTAAGCAGGCGTGGCTAGTGCCCGGGCGGGCAAGGCATCGTCTGGGCGAATTAGGCAGCAAGCATGGACACCGTGCAAAGCGGGCGTGGTAGTGCCCTGGCGATCAAGGCATCGTCAGGGCATATCAGGCAGCGAGCGGGGACGCCATATAAAGCGGGTGGGACAGTGCCACGGCGGGCAAGGCATCGTCGAAGCGTATTAGGCAGCGGGCAGGGACGTCATGCTAAGCGGGCAGGGCATCGTCGGGCACATTAGGCGGCCTAACGGGGCACCGTACTAAGCACGTGGAGCTAGTGCCACTGCGGCCAAGGCGTCATCAAGGAGTCCCTTCATTACTTACTACGCAAGTGCGCAAGTGCGTCAAGTGAGCCAGTCCCCAGCGCCTGCACCGCCCGCCCGCCGACACGTGCAGGCATGTTTTTTGGCTGGGAGCGGCGATGGCGCTGGCAAAGCTACGTAACTGAAATAGTATATGGATCCCAGGGTCAGCCGTGAATTAGGCAGAGGCAGGGGCTCCGTGACAAGTTGGCGGGGCTTCGGCGGAGTGAATTAGGCGGGGCCCATGCTACCATTCTAAGCGGACGGGGCTAGTGCCACGACGGGAGAGGCATCGTTGTGGTGAATTAGGTGCCTGACAGGGACGCGGTGCTAAGCGGGCAGGGCATCGTCAAGGTGAATTAGCCGGTGTCCCTGGCCACCGTGTTAAGCAGGCGGGCTAGTGCCCGGGATGGCAAGGCATCGTCGGGGTGAATTAGGTAGCGGACACGGATACCGTGCAAAGCAGGCCGGGCAGTGCCACGGTGATCAAGGCATCGTCGGGGCGTATCAGGCAGCGGGAAGGGCAGTGCCACGGCGGGCAAGGCATTGTCGGAGCATATTAGGCAGTGGGAAGGGCATCGTCGGGCTGAATTAGGCTGCAGACAGGGATGCCCTGGTAAGCGGGCAGGGCATCGTCGGGGTGCATTAGGCGGCCTCCCGAGGCACCGTGCTAAGCACGCTGAGCTAGTGCCACCGCGGGCAAGGCGTCGTCGAGGAGTCCCTTCATTACTTACTATGCAAGTGCACGAGTGCGCTAAGTGAGCCAGTCGCCAGTGCCTGCGCTGCCTGCCCACCGACGCGCAGTCCCTTTAAGAGTTAATGCTTGTATAAGAGTCTTCAGAAGAATACAAGAAGACTGCAAGGAAGATTCAAGCTCGAGAAAGTTCTCATGAGGTACTTCAACAAGATTAAGAATTCTCAAGGTTCGCTTAAAGGTCGTCTATCATCTAAGAGTACAGACTATCAATGTTCATCTCACTTTCAAGGTTTATTTGACCTTAGACTAACCTTAGGTTGGCCTTTATTATAGGTCATTCTGGATACATAATCCATATGTTTTATTATGTAAGTTCAGGCTGTTCTAAGACCAGTCCTAGGGATTTCAAGACCAGTCATAGCACTGTTACAACCAGTCTTAGTTTTTCAGGACCATTCCTATGTTGTTGCAGATTTTTAGAATATTTTGGTTATGCTACGACCAGTCCTGGACATCCTACGACCAGTCTTATGTGCTGTACGATTCATCCTTTGACCGGTCTTAGCCCCATGACTCAAACTCCAACAACTGACTTTTGGGTCCTACGACCAGTCGTAGGTGGCCCATGACCAATTGTAGGAGGCCCACGACCGGTCATAGGCTTCTTAAGACCAGTCATGGAACTGCCGGATCATATCCCCCATTAAATTTTAAAAAGTTGTTGAAGCTACGACCAGTCCTAGGGATCCTAAGACCAGTCGTAGATGCGATCTTTCAAGCTATAAATAGAACACGAACTTTAGAGTTTTTCAATTCAATTCAAGTAATTTTAAGGCTCCACTCTAAGATAAGTTTGTGTTTGTTTTTAAGCTACTCTGTGCACATTTAATATTTCTTTTGTTATCTTGTTTATTATTTAATTTTGATCCACATTCCAATCTTATTAGAAAAGAGGAATTTCTGATATTCCTTCTTCTTGGATTCAAAATCAAATAAGAGCTAGCCCTTTTGATTTAAGATAAAATCAAATAGACTTAGAACCATTTATAAAGTGAGTATTGGACTTTGAACGTTGAATCAAACTTCTACTATGATTGGTTCTTCCGGACTGCTTCAAAAGGAGATCCAGGTATTTTACATTTGTTGTAATTTACATTCCTTGGTTTTTGTTTGAGATTCGTCAAAAAAATTTCATTGTATTGGTTATCTGAGGAGAGCCAGAAAACTCAGCTTGTGTGGGTTTTTGGATTGTGTAAACCCGAGATAAAAAGACACAATTGTGAAGGTTTTAGGTGAACCTGTGAAACCTATTTTGATAGTGCATGCTAATATCCCCTGTGTGAGGATATTAGGAGTGGAGTAGCATTCTGTGTGGCTGTTGTTTAACAGTTGGTGAACACACAGGCGAACCACTATAATTCTCTGTGTTATGGATGTTCTTAATTCTTTCATTTCTTTATTCATTCAGTTTTGTGGATTGTGTCTATGGATGAATGTTGTAATTTCTATTTCAAGCAAGTGTGGGGAATGTTGTAATACCTTAGGTTTAATTTCTGCAAGTTATTTTATTTCCTTGCTCTTTTCTTATTCCTCACCGGTTTGAGTCTTTGATATAAAGGACGTTCTAGAAATAAGGTTGTCCTACCTTAAACCTTTGGTTTTTGGTGTAAGGTTGTCCTTAGAACTGAATTAGTATCAACCTCTCAATACTAGTTTATTGAGGTTTCTTTTAATTCAGCATTGTGCTTTGTTTCATTTATTATTTCGCTGATTTAAGTTTTAATTTGGCATAGCCCTATTCACCCCCCCTCTAGGGCATATAACTAGGCCTTTTCAAGTGGTATCAAAGCCTAATAGCTCGTGTTTATTGTTTATTATTTGGATTTATTTCCTGAGCTAACGATCTAAGCTATTTTAAGATGTCAAATTTTGATAGCCTATCAGTCACTAGGCCACCACCCTTTAATGACACAAATTATGCCTAATGGAAAGCTAGGATGAGGATCTTCCTCAAATCCATGGATGAAAGTGTGTGGCTGGCCACAGTGAATAAATGGAACTCACCTATCACTGAAGTAGCTGATGACGATGGTTCAAAATTAATGAGAGTAACAGCTTATTTTCATTGGACCACACTTCAGAAAAGTGAGAGTAGTGCCAATGCAAAAGCACTAAATGCAATTACTTGTGCATTATCATCAGATGAATTCAAAAGAATCATCTCTTGTGAAAATGCAAAACAAGCATGGGATACACTAGAAATGACACACGAGGGTACTTCAATTGTCAAGAAATCTAAGTCTAACTCCTCACAACCAAATTTGAAGAAATTCATATGGAGGAGAATGAGATGTTTATGGATTTCTACTAGATTGAATGACATTATAAACTCTATGTGGGGTCTTGGTGACAGAATCCCAGAGAGTAAGGTATGTGCAAAGATACTACTCTCACTTCCTGAACAGTTCAATTCTAAAGTAACCGCGATTCAGTAACTTCATGATACGGATAACGTGAGAGTTGAGGAATTAGTTGGTTATCTTCAAACCTACAAGTTGAGTTTTAAACCTCCAAAAGGAAAATCAATTGCTCTCAAATCGTCTAAAAATGTTTCACAAGAAAGCAATTTGGATTTAGAAATTTTCGAAGATGATATGGAACTTTTAGTAAAAAAGTTTTATAAAATTTTCAAAAGCAAGAAAAGAGTTGATTTTTAAAAATCAAACGATAAGAGACGATCTAAACCTAGAGCTCAAAAATCTTTGAAAGATAGTCGATGTTACAACTGCCAAGAGTATGGGCACTTAGCAAACAAATGTCCTAAAAAGGACAAAACGAAAAAGAAGAGCATGTTGGCTAGTTGGGATGAATCATCTGATTCTGAATCCTCTTCTAAATCAGAAGATTCTGAAACCGAGTCGGGCGATGATGTTAAAGCCCTTATGACTCTAGCCAAATTCACTTTTTTAGATAATGATGATGTAACAAGTGAAGAGAATCTGAATAGTGATTGCGACAATGAAGATGATCTTCAAGATGCTTACAATGCCCTTTATAAGGAGAGTTGTAAAATTGCTGTCAAGCTTAAGTTACAAAAAGAAAAAATTTCAAAACTTAAAGAAGATTTTGAGTCTCTTGTTTTAGAAAAGTCTCATATTTCCGATTCTTTTGAAAAAATCAAATGTGATTTAGATTTCAAAACCTCCCAGGTTAAAAATTTGAAATCCAAAAATGAGAAACTCAAAAATGAGGTAGCTTCTCTTCGGAGTTTGAAAGACACATGGAGATATGCCTAAGGTGATCCTAAGTTAGAAAAATTGTTATCTGGATCAAGAAAATGTGGCGATCGATCCGGGTTAGGCTATGATAAGCATACATCTCCTAAACAAAAGAATACTGCTCCTAAGTTTGTGAAAGGAGAATCTTCAACCTCAAAAGTGAAGAATACTTATCAAGGCTTTTTTAAAAATTCAAGGACTTTTCAAAAACTTAAAGGTAGCCATGTCAACTTTAATTTTCAAAATCGAAATCCATTGGCTGAAAAAATAATCGATCTACTTAAGGAGCTATTAAAATCTAACTCATTAGGTCATTCGTATAACAACAGACAAAAGAAGTCCAACTATACTCCTAAACCCAAAACAGTTCTGAAATGGGTTCCTAAAGTTACCTGTTTGGTTGCCCACACTGCTTTCAAAGCTACAAGCCATTCAAAGTGGTACCTAGACACTAGTTGCTCCAGGCATATGACGGGCGACAAGGCTTTATTCATCGATCTAAAAGATATGACTGACGGGTCAGTCACATTTGGTGATGGAAGCAATTGCAAGATCATTGGTCAAGGTAAGGTTCAGCTTTATAACCTTTCCTTATTTAAGAATGTTTTATATATTGAGGGCTTAAAACACAACCTACTAAGCATATCTTAGATATGCGATAACAAACATAGTGTGAAGTTTTCTAATCAAGGTTGTGAGATAGTTAATAAAAAGGGTTCTGTAATATTAACTGGTCACAGAACTTCTGAAAAGTGCTACATCGTAAGTGATGAAAGCTCATCTATTCATTCGTGTTACATGGTCCATACCAATGAGACAGAACTATGGCATAAACGCCTTGGACATGTACACTACTAGAACTTATTTAGATTGAGCAAAAGAGAACTAATTAGAGGTCTACCCAAATTGCAAAAAGTAGACAAAATATGTGGTGAATGCCAGTTGGGCAAACAGACTAGGAGCTCTCACAAGAAAGTGAACTCCAATACCACATTTAGACCACTCGAGCTACTCCACATGGATCTTATTGGACCAACCAGAACAGAGAGTCGAGGAGAAAAAACATACATCTTGGTTATTGTAGATGACTATACCAGATTCACTTGTGTATCGTTCTTAAAGGACAAAACTGAAACCCTTGATGAAGTGAAAAAGGTCATCAAACGAATCCAAAATGAAAAAGGTTCTCATGTTAATAAGATCCATAGTGATCATGGATCTGAATTCGAAAATAGTAGTTTTGAGAAATTCTGTAGCGATCAAGGAATATCGCATGAATTCTCTGCGCCCAAAACACCGCAACAAAATGGTATTATGGAGAGAAAAAACAGAGTGCTTCAGGAAATGGCTAATGTTATGTTGAATAGCATGAAGCTCTCTAGAAATCTTTAGGCTGAAGCAGTGAATACTGCTTGTTATATTATGAATTAGGTTTATACAAGTAAATCTGATAATAAGACTGCTTATGAGTTATGGTTTGAAAAGAAACCTACCGTCAAATACTTTCAATTTTTTGGCAGCAAGTGTAATATTTTACGAGATCGAGAAATTTGGGAAAGTTTGATACGAAGAGTGATGAAGGTATTTTTCTTGCATATTCTTTGAACAGTCAAGCTTATAGTGTTCTGAATAAGAGAATAGGTGTGATTCAAGACTCCATCAATGTGGTCATTGATGATCATTTGAATACAAGAACCACTTTAACTCTCTACTTTGTGGATGTGCTTAATTCTTTCATTTCTTTATTTATTCAGCTTTGTGGATTGTGTCTGTGGATGAATGTTGTAATTTCTATTTCAAGCAAGTGTGGGGAATGTTGTAATAACTTAGGTTTAATTTCTGTAAGTTATTTTATTTCCTTGCTCTTTTCTTATTCCTCACCAGTTTGAGTCTTTGATACAAAGGATGTTCTAGAAATAAGGTTGTCCTACCTTAAACCTTTGATTTTTGGTGTAAGGTTGTCCTTAGAACTAAATTAGTATCAACCTCTCAATACAAGTTTATTGAGGTTGCTTTTAATTTAGCATTGTGCTTTGTTTCATTTATTATTCCGCAGATTTAAGTTTTAATTTGGCATAACCTTATTCAACCCCCCCTCTAGGGCATATAGCTAGGCCTTTTCAGAGTCCCTTCATTACTTACTACGCAAGTGCGCGAGTGTGCGAAGTGCGCTAAGTGGGCCAGTCGCCAGCTCCTGCGCCGCCAGCCCGCCGACACCCGCGTGCATGTTTTTTGGGCGGGACGCCTTGCTAAACGGGCAGGGCATCGTCGGGGCGAATTAAGCGACGTACCGGGACGCCGTGCAGAGTGGGTGGGGCTCATGCCACGACGGGCAAGGCATCGTTCGGGAGAATTATGTGGCGGGCAAGGACGGCTTGCTAAGCCAGCAGGGCATCGTCGGGAAAAATTAGGCGGCGTACAGGGACGATGTGCTAAGCGGGCGGGGTTAGTGCCACGGCGCGCAAGGCATCATTGGGGCGAATTAGGCTGCGGGCATGGCATTATCGTGGCAAATTAGGCTGCGAGCAGGGGCACAGTGCTAAGTTGGCGGGGCTAGTGCCACGGAGTGCAAGGCGTCGTCGGGGTGAATTAGGTGGCGGGCAGGGACACCGTGCTAAGAAGGTAGGGCATCATCTGGGCGAATTATTAGGCCGCCTGGGGCATCGTGCTAAGCGGGCGGGGCTAGTGCCACGGCGGGCAAGGAGTCATCAGGGCGAATTAGGCGACGAGCAGGGACCCCATGCAAAGCGGGCGGGGTAGTGTCACGGCGGACAAGGCATCGTCGAAGCGTATTAGGCAGCGGGCAGGGACGCCGTGCTAAGCGGGCAGGGCATCGTCGGGGCGAATTAGGAGACGGACAGGGACGCCATGGTAAGCGGGCATGGCATCATCGGGGAGCATTCGGTGGCAGCCCTGGGCGTCGTGCTAAGCGCGCGGAGCTAGTGCCACGACGGGCAAGGTGTCGTTGAGGAGTCCACTTCATTACTTACTACGCAAGTGCGCCAGTCGCCAGCGCCTGCGCCACCCACCTGCCGACGAGTTCGCATGCGTGTTTTTTGGCAGGGAGCAGCAATGGCACTGGCAAAACTGTGCAACTGAAATAGTATATGGATCCCAAGGTCAGTCCCGATTAGGCGACGGGTAAGGGCACCGTGCTAAGCGGGCAGGGCTTCATCGAGGCGAATTAGGCGGTGACCCATGGCGCCGTGCTAAGTGGGCAGGGCTAGTGCCACTACGGGCAAGGCATCGTCGGGGCGAATTAGGCGTTGGGCAGGGACGCCTTGCTAAGCGGGCAGAGCATCGTCGGGGTGAATTAGGCAGTGTCCCGGGCCGCCGTGCTAAGCAGGCGGGGCTAGTGTCATGGCGGGCAAGGCATCGTCGGGGCGAATTAGGAAGCAGACAAGGACGCCGTGCAAAGCGAGTAAGGCATCGTCGGGCGAATTAGGCGACGGACAGGGACGCTGTGCTAAGCAGGTAGGGCATTGTCGTGGTGAATTAGGCGACAGCCAGGGGCGCCGTGCTAAGAGGGCGGGGCTAGTGTCATGGCGTGCAAGGCATTGTCTGGGCAAATTAGTCTTGTGACGGGGGCGGGGCTAGTACAAAGATGAGCAAGGCATCGTCGAGGAAAGTCCCCTACATTGCTCACTACGCAAGTGCGCGAGCGTGCCAGTTGTCAACGCTTGCGCAAGTTATCGCGTGTATGAAGTGAGCTATAGGCGGGGCCCGACAGCAGAGCTGCTCCTTAATGAATATGGGGGCCTAAATTCCCACACAGCGGTAAGGAGAACCCAAAGTGTCTCTGCAGTTATACTATTCTGTACTCTGGGCACGCATGGGGGCGTCGTGAGCAAGGGCCCCGAACAAGCTCTCCTCTCATCTCGTTGACTCTTTTTTACTCTTTCTAAGGCCGACGGGAGTCCATGGACCCGAAGCGGAGACCTGGGCGTCCGCGCGAGCACCTCCAACCTCCAGGACCGGTGCCCTTTGGGTAAAAAAGGGGGGGGAGGGAAGAATCGATGCGACGTGGGGCTAAACCACAGTGGATCGTGGCAGTAAGGCCACTCTAATGGATCCTCATTGAGGGATTTAGATTGTACTCATTCCAATTACCAGACTCGAAGTGCCCGGTATTGTTATTTATTGTCACTACTTCCCCGTGTCAGGATTGGGTACTTTACGTGCCTGCTGCCTTCCTTGGATGTGGTAGCCGTTTCTCAGGCTCCCTCTCCTACATTGAACCCTAATTCTTTGTCAGCCGCCACCACCATAGTAGGCCACTATCCTACCATCGAAAGTTGTAGGGTAAAAATTTGAATGATACATCGCAGCATGAGGGTCGTGCTATCTGTCAAGTTATCATGAATCATCAGAGTGACGGGCAGAGCCTGCGTCGACCTTTTATCTAATAAATGCATCCCTTATGGAAGTCGGGGTTTATTACATGTATTAGCTCAAGAATTACTATGATTATCTAAGTAGCAGTTACCAACAAACAAGCTATAACTGATTTAATGACCCATTCACAGTTTCACAGTCTAAATTAGTTCATGGTTACACATACATGGCTTAATCTTTGAGACAAGCATATGACTACTGACAGGATCAACTAGGTAGCAGCCCTTCGCGACACCCGCACTGTCGCCGTCCCGACTCGGGGTCGAGCAGTGGAGTGGGCTGTCCTTCCCTGGGAGCGACGGAAGGAAGAGGCGGGGTTTCAGAGCCCGACCGACAGCATCCTCCACATCCGAAACCGTGCGCGAGCGCTATGAGCTAGGGCGGTCGTCAGTCGACTGAGCCGTGGATGCACAGCCACCTCTTTGAGGCCCGCCTCACGACGCCCCTTTACGATGGGACTGAGAGGCTGGAGAAGCACTTGCTAATGAGTTCCCATGAACCTAGTAACGACACACAGGCAGCCGAGTTGGTGCCGAGACACTCGTGACCAACGTCGTCTGGCCAAGAGTGGAACGGGGGATGCTCGGGTGGTTGGCTGCAGAGGATAGCAGGGAGCCCACCGAGACATGCTCAACGAGCACAACTCACATGCCATCACAATCATGCCCTGCACTACGCTCGAGCCCCGACCGTTGCTCATCAGCTCCGAGATGGAGAGTTTTTCAACTGGTCGCGATCTCTTCGCATAACACTGGGCAAGCTCGCTTGGCACGAATAATAACTTAGGCAGCAGCATCGGGGGAGGCCGCAGCCAGTGCCGCTCTCGAATGCATTGAAAAGGCCAAGCTATATGTCCTAGAGGGGGGGTGAAAATGACTATGCTAAATTTAAACTATAACGGCGAAATAAAAGAATATGATAGACAAATAGAGGAAAGCAATTCACAATGTTGAAAATGAAAAGCAGCCTCAATAATCAAGTATTGAGAGGTTGATACAAATGTTGTTCTAAGGACAACCTTACACCATAAAAACCAAGGGTTTATGGTAGGACAACCTTATTTTTAGAACTGTTTAAGTATCAATATCTCAAACTAAAGAGGAATGAATGAAAAAGAAATGAATTGTAAAAAATTAAATATAAATTATTACAACATTCCCCACAATACTTGAAATGTAAATATTACAACATTCACATCCACATATACATCCCACAATTCTGAATGATAAAAGATAGGAAAAATAAATCACACATTCACAAAAACACAAAGAGTTATAGTGGTTCGCCTGTGTGTACACCAACTGTTAAACAACAGCCACACAGCTACTCCACTCTTAATATCCTCACACAGTGGATATTAGCGTTTACTATGAAAATATGTTTCACAAGTTCACATAAAACCTTTACAATTGTGTCTTTGAAATGGGCTTACACAATTCAAAAAACCCCTCTCTGAGTTTTCTGTCTCACCTCAGATAACCAAAAAATTGAGATTTTTCTAGCTTAATCTCAAATAAAACCAAAATAAGGAAATTTACACAAATGTAAAATACCTGGATTTCTCCTTTTTGTAGTAGCCCGATAGAACCAATCGGAGTAGAAGTTCGAATGTTGAAGTTCAATGTCCAATACTCACTTTAAAATGGTTCTAAGTTCTAATTGATTTTAAATTAAACCAAGTTGGACTAGCTCTATTTGAATTTGGTTCCAAGAAGTGGAATATCCCAATTCCTCTTTTAAATTAGAATGGAATGTAGAAACAAAATCAAATAAGAAAAGCTAAGAAAAGAGAATTTTAAATATGCACAAAGTAGCTTAAAATAAACACAAACTTATCTCAGAGTGATGCCTTGATTTTACTTAAATTGGATTATCAAACTCTGAATTTCGTACTCTATTTATAGTTGCAGAAATCGCATCTATGACTGGTCCTGTGAACACTACGACTGGTCGTAGAACAAACTGCATTTTGAAATTTTGAGCGCGATCAGATAAAACTGTTTCACGACTAGTTATAAGGTGTCCACGACTGGTCGTGAGCCCTCCACAACTGGTCGTGAGGCACCAGGTTTGGTTGTTGGAATTTGAGTCATAGAACTAGGACTGGTCGTAGGATGAGTCGTGCACTATTCACACGACTGGTCGAGCAGTCTCCAGGACTGGTCGTAGCTTAATAAAAAATTTTGAATATTTGCAACAAACTTAGGACTGGTCTTGGAATTTCTAGGACTGGTCGAGCCAGTGCTAGGACTAGTCAAATAGAGTCCAGGACTAGTCTTAGAACAGACTAAATACTTATAAAATGATTCAATTTGAATTATGTATACAAAATGACCTACCCTAAGGTCATTCTAAGGTCTTTCACACCTCGAAAGTGATGTGTGAACATTGAAACTTCATTTCTTCAGATGATGGTTGAGCATTGAAGATTATGAAGCTTGAGATCTTTATACTTGATGTAGCTTGAATTTAAGATCTTCTAAAGATTGGATTTTTCATACTTGAGATGTTCTTCATCTTGAGTTGAACACTAACTTGAGTCTTGAACAAGTTCAATTCTTTCGATGTAGCTTGTACTTGCATTTCTTAAAATGATTTGAAGTAGTTCTTCATTCTTAACTTGAAGAAAGATGTATAGAGAGGTGATGCAATGTATTAAACATTTATATATTCTCATGCTATACAAGACACAGATTGTGTTTTTGGCACAACAAAATTTGACAACCAAAGGAGTAGGAAACCATAGCACTTACAATCTCCCCCTTTGTCAAATTTGTGACAAAACACACTCCAATAAATAATAAGATAAACACAACATGCTCAATAAAGAATCATGCACCAGAGTATGCAACAAAAGTCAAACACCTTACTTATTTACTCCCCCTGAGTAGCACACATATATAAATAGAAAAATTAATACTACTACCCAATAATCCATATCCATATCCATTCCAATCAACTCAAAATATAAATCTTCTTCCCCTTTTTGTCACAATAAGACAAGGGAAGCAAAGAAGATATGGAAGAGGAAAACAACCAAGAGAGCAATTAACTAAGCAAGATATGAGATAAATATAAGTAAACGCAAAGATCACATCTTATTATCTAAAATAAACCAAAGTTAACAAATCATACTGAAGTAAAACAAAGTTCACACACTAACCAAAGCAAAATAGAAGAAAAGCTATTACAGATCAAAGGATAAACCACCTAATCAGATCCAGAAGAAGGAGCAGGTATGGTAGGATCAATTTGATGAAGGCCCTTATTAATGTGCCGGAGAGATCTAGAAGAAGGAGCAGGTATGGTAGGATCAATTTGATGAAAGCTCTTATTAATGTGCCGGATATACTTGCACATATATTTAAATTGTAAATCATGGGCAACATTCATATTCTCTACCTTCTCCTCAAGTGCATGAAGACGAGCATCAAAATCAGAAAGCTCATAATCAGGATCATTAGCAGAATCAAATTCAATTTCATCAAAAATATCATCCATGTTTATATCATCAGGAGGAAGATCACCAGTTTTATCTTCATTCCCAGCTTCAGCACCATCACCACCCACATCCACTTGCCCAGGAGCCAATTCCAGTTTCATCTTGTTAATATTTGTATTATTAAAAAAAGATGATGGATAGGTGTCTCTCTTACAGGCATAACAACTAGCATGTGAGTAGCTAACACAGTCATAAGATAGGCAAATGGAATATCACTATGACCTGGATGGAGACAAAAATGAATGATGGAATGACATATTAATGAAGGAAGACAAACTTTAGTACTAGAGATGACAGAATGCAAAACCCAAACCATAAAGGAAGTCAGTTCTGTTTTGTTACCAGAACGCGGATACAGATTTGAAATAAAGATTCGATGCAAACCTTGTATGTGGGTAACAAGTACTTTGAGGGGAGCACATTCCCTTTATGAGTCCATTGCACATTCATATTGCATAAATCTCTAGTGAGGATGCATTTTTTTTATTCTGAGGGTTTCTCAGTTAGAGTATGAATAGGAACACCCTCGTCATTAACAGGTATATCCATAAGTCCAGATATCAGATGACGATCCACATCAAATGGACCTTCTCTAGCATCAATTTTAAACATTAAATTCTTAGCAGAAAAATCAAGAATACATGCAAACATAGCCTATGTAATAGATTGGTATGCTGGCCCACCCCAATGTAAGATGTTAGCCTAACCTACAGCCTGGAGGAGTGGAAGGATACCAAAAGGAGCAATATGTTCAAGATCAACAGGACGCTCAACAATAACATTGTACACACGCAAATCCCGCACATATGAGGGATCATTTTCAGGTGACTGAAGGTGCCGTCATGCAATTGGAGTAGATCTAGAAGAAGATGGAGCACAAGAAGTTTTCTTTTTCTCTCTAACATCCATTAGCAATAGGAGAATCAAAGAAACAAGTAGCTTCAAAAGATGTGGAGTGGGGTTTTGCTAGATCAGATTTTTCAAAAGAAAATCATAAAATTGTAATGAATCACAAAATAAATTACTCCAAGAGTGAAAATGAAGTAATATAGAATAGAATCTACAAGAAAAACTTGAATTATGGACTAACCTTAAAGATCTAAGATGGTGGGTACGACCGGTTGTGCATACGCTCGTTGGAGAGAGGTGTCGAAATGAAGAAGAAGACGTTTTTCTCCAATTTTTAAAATGTCCAGCGCACTACACGACTGGTCGTGGGATGTCCACGACCGGTCGTGTACATCCATGACTAGTCGTGTACCGGCGAAAATGTTCATTTTCCATAAAAAAAATGAAATTTAAACCAGTAAATTATCAAAAATATATACACAATCATACAAGTATGTATGAAAATTCAATTTAGATTGCACATACCAAAATTAAATTTTAATTTATTAAACCTGCTTTTGTCAAGTGATTTAGTAAAAATATCGGCAAGTTGAGTCTTGGTTGGAATATATTCCAAAGATATTATTTTTTCTTCCACTAATTCACGAATATAATGATACCTAATGTCAATGTGCTTCGTACGTGAATGCTAGATTAGATTTTTTGAAATATTTATTACATTGGAATTATTGCAATATAAAACCATTGACTCCTATGCAATTCTGTAATCGCTTAACATTCTATTCATCCAGAAAAGCTGAGTACATGCATTTCCAGTTGCGATGTATTCAGCCTCAGCAGTTGAGAGAGATGCGAAACTTTGCTTCTTACTAAACCAAGAAACTAAATAATTTCTGATATAGAAACAACCACCACTGGTTGACTTTCTATCATCAATATTTCCAGCTCAATTAACATCAGTGTACCCAGCCAATTGAACACTAGTATCATATGGATACCAGAGACCCAAATTAATAATACTTGTGACATATCGAATAATCTGCTTAACAACAGTTAGATGTGACTCTTTAGGGTTAGATTGATATCTAGCGCAAATACCAACACTAAAAGTAATATCGGTCTACTTGCGGTTAATTAAAGCAAGCTTCCAATCATACTGCGATATAATTTAGGATCTACATTTTTACCTGTAGCATCTTTTGAGAGTGTTAAGGTTGTACTCATAGGAGTATCAAAATTCTTACTATTCTCAAATCTGAATTTTTTAATCAAGTTCAGAGCATATTTGGTCTGAGATATGAAAATACCATCAGGTTGTTGTTTTACTTGCAACCCTAGGAAATAATTTAATTCCCCAACCATGCTTATTTTGAACTTAGATTTCATTAAATCTATAAACTCAACAGTCATGTTAGTACAAGTAGATCCATAAATAATATCATCAGCATAAATCTGTACTATTAAGATATGATCGTTATATTTCTTAACAAAAAGAGTCTTATCAACACTTTCTATTTGAAAATTATGACTTAGTAAAAACTTAGTCAACTTTTCATACCATACCCTGGGAGCTTGTTTCAATCCATAGAGAGCCTTTTTAAGGCGATAGACAAGATCAGTATTCTTAAGGTCTTCAAAATTTGTTGGTTGTTCAACATACACTTCTTCATGTAGATCACTATTTTAGAAGGTACTTTTTGTATCCATTTGATAAATTTTGAATTTTCTGAAACACGCAATGGATATAAATAGTCTGATTGATTCAAGACAAGCTACTGGGGCAAAGGTTTCATCATAATCAATGCCTTCAATCTGAGTGTACCCTTATACAACCAGTCTAGCCTTGTTTCGAATTATATTACCAAGTTCATCAGACTTATTTTTGAAAATTCACTTAGTTTTGATAATATGTTTATCTTTAGGTCTAGGAACAAGATACCAAACATCATTTCTAACAAATTGGTTAAGCACTTCCTGCATCGCAACTATCCAGTTTTCATTAGTAAGAGCTTTTTTTACGTTAGTCAGTTCTATCTGGGATGTAAAACATACAAAATTACATATGTCTTCAAGTTGTTTACGAGTGCGAACACTAGTGAGAGGGTTTTCAAGAATCTGAGTGGTTGGATGATCTTTAACAGTCCTCAATTCTGAGTTAGTTTGATTTGATGAAGTATCTAGTTTGCCAATTAAGAGAACTTCATCATTATCTGGATTTGAGGTAAGTGTATTTAAGTGATCGTCAATGACCACATTGATGGACTCTTGAATCACACCGGTCCTCTTGTTCAGTACTCGATATGCATGACTGTTTAAAGAGTATCCTAAAAAGATCTCTTCATCACTTTTAGTGTCAAACTTACCTAGATTTTCAGGGTCACGTAAAATATAGCACTTACTGCTAAAAACTCAAAAGTATTTGATAGTAGGCTTCTTATCAAACCACATTTCATAAGCCGTTTTGTTATTAGATTTACTTGTATAAACTCGGTTAATTATATAGCATGCAGTATTAATAGCTTCAACCCAAAGATTTTTAGATAGCTTCATACTATTCAACATTACATTAGCTATTTCTTGAAGCACTCTATTTTTTCTTTCAACAATTCCATTTTGTTGTGGTGTTTTGGGCGCAGAGAATTCATGCGATATTCCCTGATCGCTATAAAATTTTTCAAAATTGTTATTCTCAAATTCAGATCCATGATCACTACGAATCTTACAGACTTGAGAACTTTTTTCCATTTGAATCTGTTTGAGAATCCTTTTAACTTCTTCAAGGGTTTTTAATTTATCCCTTAAGAAGGCTACCCATGTAAATCTGGTAAAATCATCCACGATTACCAAAATGTATTTTTTGCCACCTCGACTCTCCATCCTGGTAGGTCCTATAAGATCCATATGGAGAAGCTCGAGTGGTCTACATGTGGCATTAAAATTCACCTTTTTGTGAGAGTTCCTTGTTTGCTTGCCAATCTGACATTCACCACATTTTGTCTACTTTATGTAATTTAGGTAGACCTCTTATCAGTTCTCTTTTGCTCAATCTATATAAGTTACGGTAGTATACATGTCCAAGACGTTTATGCCATAAATCAGTCTCATCTGTATGGACCATGTAACAAGATTGACTAGATGAGCTAGATTCACTAACAATATAGTAGTTTTTAGAGGTTCTGCGACCAGTTAATATTACTGAACTCTTATTATTTATAATTTCACAACCTTGGTTATAAAATTTTACACTGATTTTTTTTGCATATTTGAGACATGCTTAGCAGATTGTGTTTTAATCCTTTAACATATAAAATATTTTTAAACAAAGGAAGATTATAGAGTTGATCCGTACCTTGGACAATAATCTTACAATTGCTACCATCACCGAATGTGACTGAACCATTAGCCATGTCTTTGAGATTAGTGAATAGACCTTTATCACCAGTCATATGCCTTGAGCATCCACTATCTAGGTACCACTTTGAATGTCTTGTAGCTTTGAAATCCGTATGGGCAACCAAGCAAGAAACTTTAAGAACCCATTTCATGACTGTTTTGGGTTTAGAAGTATAGTTGGTCTTCTTATATTTGTAATTGTTGTAAGAATGACCTATTGAGTTAGATTTTAAAAGCTCCTTAAGTAGATCAACTATTTTTTAAGCTAAAGGGTTTCGGTTATGATTCTTATAGTTGATATGATTACTTTTAGGTTTGAAAAACTGAAATTTTTTAGCATTATTAGAAAACTTTTGATTTGAACTATTCCCTTTTAAGTTTGAAGATTCTCCTTTCACAAACTGAGGAGAAGTATTCTTTTGTTTAGGAGGAACATTTTTATTGTAGCTCAAACCGGATCGGTCACCACATTTTCTTGATCCAGAGAAAAGTTTTTTTAATTTTAGATCACCTTGGGCATACCTCCATGTATCCTTTAAACTCAGAAGTGAAGAGACTTCAAGTTTAAGTTTTTCATTTTTAGACTTAAGATTTTCAATTAGGGAGGTTTTGAATTCTAAATCGCATTTAGTCTTTTCAAAATAATCTGAAATATGGGATTTTTCTAAAACAAGAGACTCAAAATTTTCTTTAAGCTTTGAAAATTTTTCTTTTTGAAGTTTAAATTTGACAGCAATTTTACAACTTTCCTTGTAGAGGGCATTGTAAGCATCTTGAAGATCATCTTCATTTTCACAATCACTATTCAAATTTTCTTCACTGGTTAAATCATCATTATTTGAAAAAGTGAACTTGGCTAGAGTCATAAAGGCTTTAACATCATTGCTTGACTCATTTTTAGAATCTTCTGATTCAGAAGAGGCTTTAAAATTAGATGATTCATCCCAAGTAGCCAACATTCCTTTCTTTTTAGGTTTGTCCTTTTTAGGACACCTATTTACTAAATACCTATATTCTTGGCAGTTGTAACATTGACGATCTTTTAAAGATTTTCAATTTTTAAATTTAGATTTAGATCTTTTCTTATCATTTGATTTTTGAAAGTTAACCCTCTTTTTACTTTTGAAAATATTGTAAAACTTTTTCGCTAAAAGGGCTATATCATCTTCAGAGTTTTCTAAATCAGAATTGGTATTATTTTCTTGAAAACTATTTTTAAAATATTTAAGGGCAATAGATTTACCTTTTGGAGCTTTAAAAGTTAACTCGTAGGTTTGTAAAGAGCCAATAATTCCTCTACCCTCATATTGTCCATATCACGAAGTTCCTGGATCGCAGTCACCTTAGAATTGAACCGTTCAGGAAGTGAGCGTAGTATTTTTGTATAAATTTTACTTTCTGAGATTTTATCACCAAGACCCTACATAGAGTTTACAATGTCATTTAATCTAGTATAGAAGTCCATAAACATTTCATTTTCTTCCATAGATATTTCCTCAAATTTGGTTGTGAGGATTTGAATTTTAGATTTCTTGACAATTGATGTTCCCTCGTGTGTCATTTCTAAAATATCTCAGGTTTGCTTTACAAAATCATAGGATATAATTCTTTTAAATTCATTCAGTGATAGTGTGCAAGTAATTGCATTTAGTGCTTTTGCATTTGCACTACTCTCACTTTTCTAAAGTGTGGTCTAAGAGAAATAAGATGTAATTCTCATAGATTTGGATCCATTGATTCCAGTTACTTCAGTGGTAGGAGGGGTCCATTCATTTACTGTGGCTAGCCACACACTTTCATCTATGGATTTAAGGAAAATCCTCATCCTGGCTTTCCAATATGCATAGTTGGAGCCATCAAATGGTGGAGGCCTACTAACTGAAAGGCTATCAAATTTGACATCTTAAAAAATAGCGTAGATCGGTTAGCTCAGGAAATAAATCCAAAAATATAACAATAGAAACGAGCTATTAGGCTTTGATACCACTTGAAAAGGCCAAGCTATATGTCCTAGAGGGGGTGGGGGGGTGAATAGGACTACGCCAAATTTAAACTATAACGGAGGGATAAAAGAATATGATAGCCAAATAAAGGAAAGTAATTCATAATGTTGAAAATGAAAAGCAGTCTCAATAATCAAGTATTGAGAGGTTGATACAAATGTTGTTCCAAGGACAACCTTACACTATAAAAACTAAGGGTTTAAGGTAGGACAATGTTATTTCTAGAACTGTTTAAGTATCAATATCTCAAACTGAAGAGAAATAAATGAAAAAGAAATGAATTGAAAAAATTTAAATTTAAATTATCACAACATTTTCCACAATACTTGAAATGTAAATATTACAACATTTACATCCACATATACATCTCACAATTCTGAATGATAAAAGATAGGAAAAATAAATCACACATCCACAAAAACACAAAGAGTTATAGTGGTTCACTTGTGTGTACACCAACTGTTAAACAACAGCCACAACGCTACTCCACTCCTAATATCCTCACATAGTGGATATTAGCGTTTACTATGAAAATAGGTTTCACAGGTTCACCTAAAACCTTCACAATTATGTCTTTGAAATGGGCTTACACAATTCAAAAAATCCTCTCTGAGTTTTCTGGCTCACCTCAGATAACCAACAAATTGAGATTTTTCTGACTTAATCTCAAATAAAACCAAAATAAGGAAATTTACACAAATGTAAAATACCTGGATTTCTCCTTTTTGTAATAGCCCGGTAGAACCAATCGGAGTAGAAGTTTAAATGTTGAAGTTCAATGTCCAATACTCACTTTAAAATGGTTCTAGGTTCTAATTGATTTTAAATTAAACCAAGTTGGGCTAGTTCTTTTTGATTTTGATTCCAAGAAGTGGAATATCCCAATTCCTTTTTCAAATTAGAATGGAATGTAGAAATAAAATTAAATAAGAAAAGCTAACAAAAGAGAATTTTAAAAATGCACAAAGTAGCTTAAAATGAACACAAACTTATCTCAGATTGATGCCTTAATTTTACTTGAATTGGATTATCAAACTTTGAAATTCGTGCTCTAGTTATAGTTGCAGAAATCGCATCTACGACTGGTCGTAGAACAAACTGCATTTTGAATTTTTGAGCGTGATTAGATAAAACCGTTTCACGACTGGTCGTGGGGTGTCCACGATTGGTCGTGACCAACCTACGACTGGTCATGAGGCACCAGGTTTGGTTGTTGGAATTGGAGTCATAAAACCAGGACTGGTCATAGGACGAGTCGTGCACTGTTCACATGACTGGTCGAGTAGTCTTAAGGACTGGTCGTAGCTTAATAAAAAATTCTGAATATTTATAACAAACTTAGGACTGGTCTTGGAATTTTTAAGACTGGTCGAGCCAGTGCTAGGACTAGTCGAACAAAGTCCAGGACTAGTCTTAGAACAGACTAAATACTTATAAAATGATTCAATTTGAATTATGTATACAAAATGACCTACCCTAAGGTCCGTCTAAGGTCTTTCATACCTGGAAAGTGATGTATGAACATTGAAACTTCATTTCTTTAGATGATGGTTGAGCATTGAAGATTATGAAGCTTGAGAACTCTATACTTGATGTAGCTTGAATTTGAGATCTTTTAAAACTTGGATTTGTCATACTTGAGATGTTCTTCATCTTGAGTTGAACACTAACTTAAGTCTTGAACAAGTTTACTTCTTTCGATGTATCTTGTACTTGCATTTCTTAAAATGATTTGAAGTAGTTCTTCATTCTTGACTTGAAGCAAGATGTATAGAGAGGTGATGCAATGTCTTGAACATATATATATTCTCACGCTATACAAGACACAGATTGTGTTTTTGGCACCATAAAATTTGACAACCAAAGGAGTAGGAAACCATAACACTTACAAGCATACAATGTGGGATAAAATTATGTCACCGAGCACCACTCATGCACCGTCACAATCATGCCCTACGCTGCGCTCGAGCCCCGACCGTTGTTCATCGCCTTCGAGACAAAGCGTTTCACAACTGGCAGCGATCTCTTCACACAGCACTGGGCAAGCTCGCTTACCACGAATAATATCTTAAGCAGTAGCATCGAACGAGGCCGCGACCAGCGTCGCTCTCAAAAGCATACAAGGTGGGACAAAAGCGTGTCACTGAGCACCACTCATGCACCATCACAATCAAGCCCAGCATCGCGCTCTGGCCCAAACAGATGCTTATCATCCCTATTGGAACAATCGCACATGGTCTTGGTCCCAGCAAGAGACCCCAAACAGGCTCGCTAGGCACGAAAAGGGAGGCAACAAAGTCTCGTTGAAGCAAAGACCACACAGTGGCATGGGAGGGGCAACCGAGGGGCACATGAGGCCACACGATGAGACGCGGTGGCATGAGAGGGGCAACCGAGGGGCAAGGAGGCCACATGACGATACGTGGTGGCATGAGAGGGGCAACCGAGGGGCAAGGAGGCCACATGACGATACGTGGTGGCACAGGCCATGAGAGGGTAACAAGGACAAAAAAGGGCTCCCGCAACCACACAGGCCATGAGAGGGTAACAAGAGGGGCAAAAAAGGGCACACGCAGCCACACAGGCCATGAGAGGGTAACACGAGGGGAAAAAAAGGGCGCACGCTGCCACACGATGCCATGCGTGGCCACACGTTGCCACACGATGCCACACAGGGCATGTGAGGCCACACGGGGCAGTGGGACAAGCACATGGGGCACACTAGGGGCAAAAAAGGGTGCACAGCCACACAATGTCATGCATGGCCACACAATGCCATGGGTGGAGACACGATGCCACACGATGCCATGCGTGGCCACACAAGGCCACACGATGCCATGCGTGGCCACACGAGGCTACACGAGAGGCACACAAGGCCACGCAAGGCCACACGTGGCCATGCTTGCGGCACACAATGCCATGTGTGGCCATACGAGGCTCATCTGTGCACGCGGGGCAAGCAAGATGTGGAAGCAGTGTGGCAGCGGCCTAGCAACCACCCTCTCCCTCAGGTAGTTGAGGCTGAAAACCCCAGTCAGCGGTAAGAAGCGCCCAAAGTGTCTTTAGAGTTATATATTCTAGTCCTCGGCCCGTACGCGGGCGCAGTGCGGACGTAGTGCTGCAACGTAGCTAGCCTTTTCAAGTGCAGCAGCAGCACGGTGGGCGGGCGTAGTAGCACAGCCCGTGCGCAATAGCAGCACGATGGGCGGGCGCGGCATCTCGGCTGGTAGGCGCAACAGCAGCAGTAACACGACGGGCGAGCGTAGCAGCAGCAGCATGACAGCACTTTGGCACGTCCACAGCAGCATGACAGCACGACAACACGCCCCCAGTAGCATGACAACATGCTGGCACGCCCACAACAACATGGTAGCATGCCATCACGCCCACGACAGCATGCTAGCAGCACGGTAGCACATTGACATGCCTACAACAGCACGATAGCAGGCCAGCACGCCCACAGTAGCATGTCATCACGCTGGCAAGGCCACAACAGCATGGCAGCATGCCCACAGAAGGACGCTGACACGCCCACAGTAGCATGGCAGCACGCCAGCAGCAGCACTCCAGCACTGTGGCACGCCCACAGAAGCACGGGCAACATGCCAACACGACGGTAGAAGTATGGGGAGCAAGCCGCTACACTCTATCACAATGACAACAACGAGAGGAGCACTTCAGCATGCCGGCACAGCATGCCGCCATGCCAGTAGTAGCATGCTAGCACGAGTAACATGGCGGAGCAGCGTATTTGAGTGCTGTACTTGGACGATTGGCAGGGGCTCCGGTGATAGGGCGGTGGACAGGGGCACCGTACCATGGTGGGCAGGGATGCTGTGCCAAGTAGGTTGGGCTAGTGCCAAGGTCGGCAAAGCATCGTCGGGGTGAATAAGGCGGTGGGCAAGGCATCGTCGGGCTGAATTTGATGGCGGACATGGACATCATGCTAAGTAAGAGGGGCTAGTGACACAGCTGGCAAGGCATCATCGGGACAAATTAGGCGGTGAGTAAGGCATCGTTGGACCGAATTTGGCGGCGGACATGGATGTCATGCTAAGCAGGTGGGTCTAGTGCCACAGTGGGCAGGGACGCCGTGCTAAGTGGGTGGGCAAGGCATCTTCGGGGTGAATTAGGTAGCAGACAAGGATGCCGTGCTAAGTGGGCTAGGCTAGTGCGGCGAAGTGGGACGCCCTGCTCATCGGGGGGGCTAGTGCCATTACAGGCAAGGCATCGTCGAGGAGTCCCCTGCATTACTTACTACGTAAGTGCGCAAAGTGTGCCAAGTACGCCAGTCTCTAGCGCTTGTGTCACCCGCCCACCCACGCGCGGTTGCATATTTTGGCGGGGGGCGGCGATGGTGTTGGCAAAGCTGCCCAACGGAAATAGTATATGTTTCCCTGGGTCGATCGCGAAGGTGGTGGGCAGGGCCGCCGTGCTAAGCGGGCAGGGCTTCGTTGGGGGGAATTAGATGGTGGCCCAGGGAGCCATGCTAAGTGGACAGGGCTAGTGCCATGGCAGGTAAGGCATCGCCTGGGTTAATTAGGCCGGACGCCGTGCTAAGTGGGCAGGGCACCATCGAGGTAAATTAGGAGGCAACCCAGGCCATCGTGCAAAGTAGGCGGGGCTAGTGCCTGGGCGGGTAAGGCATCGTCGGGGTGAATTAGGCAGCGGGCACAAACGTCGTGCTAAGAGGGCGGGTCAGTGCCACGGTGGGCAAGGCATTGTCGGAGCGTATTAGGCAGCGGGCATGGATGCCGTTGTAAGCAGGCAGGGCAATGTCGAGTTACATTAGGCGGCGGACAGGGACATTGTGCTATTAGGCAGCATCCCGGGGCGCCGTGTTAAGCGCGTGGGGCT